>CM059434.1:103634903-103641760 GCA_030390025.1 Squalus acanthias
ACACACACAAACTTGCACAATCACACACATACAGACATTCTCATACACACACACTCACACACACACACACACTCACACACACAAGCACACACACTCACACACGCTCACTCACACAGAGACACTCACATACACACTCACACATACACACACTCACACACACACACACTCACTCACACTCACACACACACACTCACACACACACTCACACACTCACACTCACACATACACACACTCACAAACACTCACACTCACACACACACAAACTCACACACACACATTCTCTCACACACACACACTCACACACTCGCACACAGTCATTCTCACACACACACATTTTCTCTCACACACACACACACTCACACACTCGCACACACACTCACACACACACACACTCACACACACACACATTCTCTCACACACACACACTCGCACAATCACACACACACAGTCATTCTCACACACACACACACACATTTTCTCTCACACACACACACTCACACACTCGCACACACACACTCGCACACACACACACACACACACACGCATACACTCACACACACACAAACATTCTCTCACACACACACACTCACACACACACGCACTCACACACTCGCACACACACACTCGCAAACACACACACACACACACACGCATACACTCACACACACACAAACATTCTCTCACACACACACACTCACACACACACAAGCACACACGCTCACACACACTCATTGCGGCGCTGGAGCTGCGAATGGATGCATACTGGAGCATTTGCGATGCTGAGGACATCATGGATAGTACGTTTAGGGAGTTGGTCACACCGCAGGTAAAGGCTGCAGAGGCAGGAAGGGAATGGGTGACCACCAGGCAGTGTAGTAGGCGCAGGCAGGTAGTGCAGGGGTCCACTGTGGACATCCCCCTCTCAAACAGATATACCACTTTGGATATTGTTGAGGGAGATGGCTTACCGGGGGAAGGCAGCAGCAGCCAACTTCCTGGCACCATGGGTGGTTCTGCTGCACAGGACGGGAGGAAAAAGAGTGGGAGAGCTATAGTGATAGGGGATTCTATTGTAAGGGGAATAGATAGGCGTTTCTGTGGCCGCAAACGAGACTCCAGGATGGTATGTTGCCTCCCTGGTGCAAGGGTCAAGGATGTCTCGGAGTGGCTGCAGGGCATTCTGAAGGGTGAGGGTGAACAGCCAGTTGTTGTGGTGCATATAGGTACCAACGATACAGGTAAAAAACGGGATGAGGTCCTAAAAGCTAAATATAGGGAGTTAGGAGGTAAATTAAAAAATAGGACCTCAAAGGTAGTAATCTCAGGATTGCTACCGGTGCCACGTGCTAGTCAGAGTAGAAATAGAAGGATATTTCAGATGAATACGTGGCTAGAGGAATGGTGCAAGGGGGAGGGATTCAAATTCCTGGGACATTGGAACCGGTTCTGGGGGAGGTGGGACCAGTACAAACTGGACGGTTTGCACCTGGGCAGGACCGGGACCGATGTCCTAGGGGGAGTGTTTGTTAGTGCTGTTGGGGAGGGTTTAAACTAAAATGGCAGGGGGTTGGGAACCTGTGCAGGGAAACAGAGGAAAGGGAAGCAAGGAAAGAAACAAAAGACAGGAAGGAGAAAAGCAAAAGTGGAAGGCAGAGAAATCAAGGTGTAAATCAAACAGGGCTACAGTAAATAATAATTCTAAAAGGACTAAGGGGTAAAAATTCAGTTGGTTGCGCCTCCCGTTAGCGCCTTAAGAGGGCGCTAATGGGGCGCAAAGCCGCTAACGCCCAGGCGCAGCGATGTTTGCGCCGCTCGGGAACTTAACTTGACATTGTGCGGCGGCGCTAAAACTTACCGCTGCGACCACCTGCGCGTGCAGATTGTGACGTCATTCCATGGTGCAACGCCCTTGTGGCACCCCGGAGCGGAAATTGAGTGGCGCCCCCTGCCTTACCGCCTGGCGCTTCCAACGACCGGAAGACTGGAACGCTATCAATCGCTGTGGGGCTGGGGGGGGCGCTATTTAAAGGGGGCCTCTTCCTGTCTTTTTCTGTGGTCGACATTTTTGCACCACTCGTTCTGAGAGAGAGAGAGAGATTCGGAGAGAGAGAAAGAGAGACTTCTACATTGACTCAACGCTTTGTGAGGTAGTTTTGCCTATTGATCCTAACTTTGCTGCTACTTTAGTTGCTGTCCTTCATTACTTTGCTTGCAAAGAGAATATGGGGGCTGCACTGATTGGGGGCGTCGTCCTGCTCCAGCTGAATCGGAGGATACAGAGACGCAGAGAGAGAGTGGCAATGATGGCCAGATGGAGGAGGGCCATCAGGCGTATGTACAGGAGAGCTTACCCTCCCAGGGTATATCGTGAACAGCTCTCCTACATCCATATTTCCGAGGAGCTGTGTTTGCGAAGGCTGCGATTCAGAAAGGAGGTGGTCACTGAGCTCTGCCACCTGCTGCAGCCAGATCTGCAGCCTCAACTGAGGACCAGGACGTCTCTGTCGGTGGCAGTGAAGGTCACAGTGGCTTTGAACTTTTACGCTACTGGCTCATTTCAAGCTGCTGCTGGGGACCTCGCCAATATCTCCCAGTTCGCGGTGCATTGCTGCATCCGGCAGGTCACAAATGCCCTCTTCAGAAGGAGACGAGAGTTCATCTCTTTCCCCATGACCCCAGACAAGCAGCGTGACCGCGCTCTGGGCTTTGCGAGGGTAGCGGGCTTCCCCATGGTGCAGGGCGCCATTGACTGCACACATGTGGCTTTGCGTGCTCCGCGTGAGAATGCCGAGGAATTCAGGAACAGAAAGGGGTTCCATTCCTTGAATGTCCAGTTGGTCTGTGACCACAGACAGCTGATACTCGCTGTCAATGCCCACTATCCTGGCAGCTGCCACGATGCTTTCATCCTGCGCCAGACTACTGTGGCAGAACTTTTCGAGGCACCGCATCAGCCAGTTGGTTGGCTTCTCGGGGACAAGGGGTATCCACTGAGCACCTGGCTGATGACACCGCTCCCTACGCCCAACACCCCTGCTGAGCTGCGGTACAATGAGAGCCATCAAACTACCAGGAACATTATTGAGCGCACAATCGGCGTGCTGAAGCAACGGTTCCGCTGTCTGGACCATTCCGGAGGAGCCCTGCAGTACTCGCCTGAGCGAGTATCGAACTTCGTAGTCGTGTGCTGCATGTTGCATAACATGGCAATCCTCAGGACCCAGCCAATGCCACCAGGCCTGGGAGCACCACCAGAGGAGGAGGAGGAAGAGGAGGAAGAGGACGAGGACGATGATCATCAGCAGCACCAAGGCAGGAGGGCGGCCCACAATGGTCAAACTGCAAGGGCCGTCCATCAACGGCTAATAGCAAGCCGCTTCTAGGGCCCCTGCCATTGCTACCAACATTACTGAACCCAGCACGCAACCCCTAAGCCGGCCAAGGCACCAATAATTCCAACCACCAACCATGTATATTTTGAATACAGAAACTTATTTATTTTACAAACTCTGTGTGTGTCAATTCCTCATGACAAACTCATAGAAATAAACACAAAAAAACAGTCAATAACATAACTGGTTCTCACAACCTGGAGATAATGTCCAAAACACTAAACAAAAGTTGGACCACGAACCTCGACCTTTAATAAAAAAATGACCAGCATTTTGTCACACCTCCTACTTTTTGCCCTTCGAGGGTGATCTCCTTCCCTTGCGCACTTCCCCCCTTCTAACCCTACTGGTCCTCCATAATGGGACCTCAGTGGCTGCAGCAAGGCTGGTGGAAGGCTGCTGCTCGTCAGACCCTGACACTGCAGATGCCCCTGAAGGACGGCCTCGACCAGTTCTGGGCCTGGAGGGCCCGGCTGCAGACTGCACCAACTCTGCATGGGCGGCAGCAGTCTGTCCTACAGGCGGTGGCAAGTGCAGTGGAGAAGTGACAGTGTTGGCAGCAGGAATGCTGTCATCGTGAGAGAGGACAGCAACTCCCTGCTCGCCCGACACACTGGCACTCCCACGGGGCAGCACTTCAGCATCCGGAGCAATCTGCCGGAGAACAGATTGCTGGCCTGCTGCGGCGCGGTGACAGCCCCGGGGACATGTGCACGAACCATCGAGGTTGGCAGCAGTCTGTGCTCGCGTGGCCTCAATCTGAGTCTGTATGAGAGCAGTCAGAGATGGGATCACGGCAGCCAGTGACTGAATTGCAGCACTAAGCGTTAGTGTGGCATCCGCCTGTGCTACAGCGAAGTGCTCCACACTCCTTGCCAGTGACTCAATGCATTCGGGCACCCTTCCCACTGCACCCATGAGCTCAGTGTGCATGCCCACCGCCTGGGTGTTCATTTCTGCGATCAGCCGCTCCTCCTCTGCGTCCATTGCAGTAGGAGTGTCTGGCATACTCTCCCTCTGGGGAGAAGGCCCCCGTTCTTCCCTACCCCTCCCCATGGCGTTGCTGCAGCCCGCTGGGTCCTGGAGCTTCACCCTCATCAGACCCTTCCCCCCTACTCCCCTCCAGGGAAGGCGTGTTCCCAGTGTGGGCATGGGCTTCCTCGGGAGAGGGTGGCACTGATGCTCCGGCTTCCTCTTCCTCCTCAGCTGCAGCATCACTCCCAGTGGCAGCTTCAGGGCCCGTCTCCTCAGCTGGTGAATCACCATCTGAAAGCAGGGAGGTACAAGAGTGGCTTTAGCGTGAGGACAGGGTGGCAGTAAGGGAGGAATAAGTGCAGCGAGTTAGCAAGTTGGATTGAAAGTGTCAAAGGCTGGTGTTGTGAGGGACAAGTGGAAGGACAGAGGACAAAAAGGTGATGACCTTACCATTGCTGTCCAGAACGGGGTCGGCGTCTCCAGTGGCGACGGGACCGATCACCCGGCTTGCCACAATCCTGTGGACGCGCTCCTCAAGATCGCTGAGGGGTTGCAGCTGAGGCCGCCCTCCACCTGTCCGTTGCTGCTGTCTCCTATTATGCGCCAGCTTGGCCTGTAAGAAAAAGGACAGCATCTGAGTAAATATACAGCCATGGTCTTGCCTGATGTGCCTCCCATAGGTGAATAGCCCTTACTGTATGCAGCCATGGTCTTGCCTGATGTGCCTCCCATAGGTGAATAGCCCTTACTGTATACAGCCATGGTCTTGCTGATGTGCCTCCCATAGGTGAATAGCCCTTACTGTATGCAAAGTGTGGAATGTGTGTGTGTGTTTGATGAAAGGGCCATAGGTGTTGGATGAGTGTTGTGCATTGGGGTTTTAAGACCCTCTGGCCATAGAGTGAGGTTGAGATGGAGGGATGGAGAGGTATTGAGAAAAAGCCACTCACCCTGACGACCTGAGTGAGGTCGTTGAACTTTTTGCGGCATTGAGTATGGGTCCTGGGCACCATGCTCCTGGAGGAGACGCTCTGAGCCACCTCCCTCCACACTCTTCTGAACTCGCGTGGCAAAGGCCTCCTGCCACTCTCAGGGAAGAGCATACATCGTCTGCGCTCCACCGCGCCAACCAGAGCATCCAAGGCCCGCTCGGTGAAGCGATGAGCGCGTTCTCTCACCCTCTCCATGCTTGGCAGCAAAATGGATTCACAGGTCTCTCCAGGCCGAGATTCAAGGCTGCAATGAGCAGGGTGTGGCTGGGGAGCAAGTTGGCCCCCCCCCCGCTTTAAGAACTGGCCGGCGCCAGTGTGTCTGTGTTCCCTCGCTAACTGGCAGCAGCTGCGCTGCGCTGCGCTCGCGCGCTGAGTTAGCGCCTCACTCCTTGGCCTTTGCGCCTTAAGACAGGTGTGCAGCACCTGCTTTAGCGCTCCACTCACCTCCCGGGGCGGTAAAAGTGAAGTTTCCAGTCAGTGCCGATAATTAGCGCCAGGCGCTAATATTTGCGTCCAGACGATATTTGCGCCCCAAATGGGGCGCGACCTAATTTCTACCCCTAAGAGTGTTAAAAAAACAAGCCTGAAGGCTTTGTGTCTTAATGCGAGGAGCATTCGTAATAAGGTGGATGAATTAGCTGCACAAATAGATGTAAACGGATATCATATAATTGGGATTACGGAGACATGGCTCCAGGGTGACCAAGGCTGGGAATTCAACAGCCAGGGGTATTCGATATTCAGGAAGGATAGACAAAAAGGAAAAGGAGGTGGGGTAGCATTGCTGGTTAAAGAGGAGATTAACATAATAGTAAGGAAGGATATTAGCTCTGATGATGTGGAATCTGTATGGGTAGAGCTGAGAAATACCAAGGGGCAGAAAACGTTAGTGGGAGTAGTATACAGACCCCCAAACAGTAATGCACACTCACACACACACTCACACACACACACACACACTCACTCACACTCACTCACACACACTGAAACACACTCACACACACACTCACACTCACACACACACACACTCACTCACACACTCACACTCACTCACTCACACTCTCTCACACACACACACACTCACTCACACTCACTCACACACACACACAAACAGGCACACAAACTCACACACACTCACTCACACACACACACACACTCACACACATACAATCACACACACTCAAACTCACACACACACACACAAGCACACACACACACTCACACACACACTTACACACACACTTACACACAGACTCTCACACACACACATTCTCAGACACACACACACACTCACACTCACACACTCACATACACACACACACACACACACTCACACACACACACTCACACTCACACTCACACACTCACCCTCACACTCACACACACACATTCACACTCACACTCACACACTCACTCACACACTCACCCACACACACACTCACACACACAAGCACACACACTCACTCACACTCACACACACACTCACTCACACACACAC